>OU342739.1:141430861-141478361 GCA_910589765.1 Avena atlantica
TAAGTGTGTTCACCCTACGGTTCGTGAATAATGCGGACATGATCGAGACCCCTCTCGGATCAATAATTAGAACGGATCTGGAGACCCATACTGACTCCAACACATTCAACGATGACTTTCTTGTGATCGTCGGAACCTTTTATGCTAGTATCTTAACCCCTTTGTTTCACGATATATACATGTCCGAGATTCGATCATCGGTATCTCATACCTAGTTTGATCTCGTTACCGACATGCACTCTTTTCTCGTTCCTGTGATATAACATTCTAGTGATCAAATCACTTGTTGCAAGCTAATCAATGTGATATCACCGAGAGGGCCCAGAGAATAATAATCCGTCATCGGGATGAACAAATTCCACTCTCGATCCATGAGCCTCAACATAACACTTTATTAGTTCTGAATCCATCTTTATAATCACCCTGTTACGGTGTGATGTTTGATGTTATCAAGAAACTCTTCCGGTGTTAGTGATTGACATGATCTCATGGTCTAAGGATAGGATCACTTCATAAGTTGTTATAGCAATATAAACTCAATGACTTTGATCGTAATGCTATACTTTCGAATGAATGTTCTCACACCATTACACTAATGTTGTGATCCCGTTATTAACAACATCCAATGTCCATGATCAGGAAACCTTGATCACCTTGTTAATCAACGAGCTAGTTTTATGAGAGAGGCATAACTAGGAACTTCTGTTTGTTTATTAAACACACATGTATAACGTTTCCGTATTAATACAATTATAGCATGCAAAATAAACATCTATCATATACTTGGAATACACATAATAAACACTTTATTATTGCCTCTCAGGGCATAATTCCCTTCAGTCTCCCACTTGCACTAGAGACATAATCTAGTTACATAGTGATAAATCTAACACCCCATTGAGTTCTGGTGTTGATCATGTTTTGCTCTAGGGAGAGTTTTAGTCAACGGATCTGCTACATTGAGATCCGTATGTACTTTACAAATCTTTATATCTCCATTCTTGACATGCTCGCGGATGGAGTGAAACCGGCGCTTAAATATGCTTGGAATGCTTGTGAGACCTTGGCTCTTTGGCATTGGCAATGGCACCATTGTTGTCACAATAGATCACCATTGGGTCCAACGCGTTTGCCACCACTCCTAGTTCGGATATGAACTCCTTCATCCAAACTGCTTCCTGAGCCGCTTCTGAAGCAGCAACATATTCGGCCTCCGTTGTTGATCCCGCTACCACAGGTTGTTTGTAGCTCCTCCAACTAACCGCCCACATTCATGAGAAATACGTATCCGGATTGAGACTAGAGTCATCCGGATCGGTGTCAAAGCTAGTGTCGACATAACACTTAGCGACGAGCTCTTCTTCACCTCCGTATACAAGAAACATATCCTTAGTTCTTCGTAAGTACTTAAGGATATTTTTGACCGCTACCCAGTGTTCTGAACCTAGATCCGATTGGTACCTACTAGTCAAACTAATAGCATGTGCCACATCCGGTCTTGTACATAGCATGGCGTACATTATAGAGCCTATGGCTGAAGCATAGGGGACTTTGTCCATTATCTCTCCTTCTTCCGCCGAAGCCAGACTTTGAGTCTTACTCAATGTCTTGCCTTGCAACATAGGTAAGAACCCCTTCTTACTTCCGTCCATTTTAAACTTCTTTAAAATATTATCAAGGTATGTACTTTGCGATAGCCCTATTAGGCGCATAGATCTATTTCTATAGATCTTTATGCCTAATATGTATGACGCTTCACCTAGGTCCTTCATTGAAAATTTGCTGTTTAGATAACTTTTAACACTGTTTAAAAGATCTATATCATTTCCGATCAATAATATGTCATCCACATATAATATCAGAAATGCCACATTGCTCCCACTCACTTTCTTGTAAATACAAGCTTCTCCATAAGTTTGGACAAATCCAAACTCTTTGATCACCTCATCAAAGCGGAGATTCCAACTTCGTGATGCTTGCTTCAATCCATAGATGGATCGCTGAAGCTTGCACACCTTGTTAGCATCCTTAGGATTGACAAAACCCTTTGGTTGTATCATATACAACTCTTCTTCAATATTACCATTGAGAAACGCGGTTTTGACATCCATCTGCCATATCTCATAATCGAAATATGCAGCAATTGCTAACATAATCCTAACTGACTTTAGCATCGCTACGGGAGAGAAATTCTCATCGTAGTCAACTCCTTGAATTTGTCGAAACCCCTTTGCAATAAGTCGAGCTTTATAGACGGTCACATTACCATCAGCATCAGTTTTCCTTTTGAAAATCCATTTGTTCTCCACGGCCTTTCGGTCGTGAGGTAATTCCACCAAGTTCCAAACTTGATTTTCATACATGGATTCCATCTCGGATTTCATGGCTTCTAACCATTTGTTGGAATCCGGGCTCATCATCGCTTCTTCATACGTCGTAGGTTCATCATTTTCATCAACCATGAAATTCATGACAGGATTTCCGTACAGCTCGGGAGCTGCACGCGTCCTGTTTGACCTGCGAGGTTCGGTAGTACTCTCTTTCGGAGTTTCATGATCATTATCATTAGTTCCCTTTTCAACAGGTGGAGACAACTCCGGAACAACTTCCGGCGCTGCGCTACTCGCCATACTTTGAAGAGAAGGTTCCACAACCTCTTCGAGTTCTACCTTCCGACTACTCACACCTTTCGCGAGAAACTCTTTCTCTAGAAAGGATCCATCCTTAGCAACAAAAACCTTGCCCTCAGATCTATGATAGAAGGAATACCCAATAGTTTCTTTAGGGTATCCTATGAAGATGCATTTTTCCGCTTTGGGTTCGAGTTTATCCGGTTGAAGTTTCTTCACATAAACATCGCATCCCCAAACTTTAAGAAATGACAGCTTAGGTTTGTTTCCAAACCACAATTCATACGGTGTCTTTTCAACGGATTTAGATGGTGCCTGATTTAAAGTGAATGCAGCAGTTTCTAGTGCATAACCCCAAAATGACAACGGCAAGTCCGTCAGAGACATCATAGATCGAACCATATCTAATAAAGTACGATTACGACGTTCCGACACACCATTTCGCTGTGATGTTCCGGCAGGTGTGAGTTGTGAAACAATTCCACACTCTTTCATGTGAGTGCGAAACTCGTAACTTAGATACTCACCTCCACGGTCGGACCGTAGAAATTTGATCTTTCTATTACGATGATTTTCCACTTCATTCTGAAATTCCTTGAACTTTTCAAAGGTTTCAGACTTGTGTTTCATCAAGTAGATATAACCGTATCTACTCAAATCATCCGTGAAAGTAACAAAAATAACGATATCCACCTCGCGCCGACACACTCATTGGACCACATACATCAGAATGTATGATTTCCAATAAATCTGTCGCCCGTTCCATTGAACCGGAAAACGGCGTTCTAGTCATCTTGCCCATAAGGCATGGATCACATGTATCAAATGATTCATAATCAAGTGATTCCAAAAGTCCATCCGAATGGAGCTTCTTCATGCGTTTAACGCCAATATGACCTAGACGGCAGTGCCACATATATGCGGATATATCATCATTAAGTTTAATCCTTTTAGCATCAACATTATGAATATGTGTAACATTATCATCGAGATCTAATAGAAATAACCATTCATCATCGGTGCATGACCATAAAAGATTTCATTCATATAAATGGAAAACCATTGTTCTCGGATTTAAATGAATAACCACTTCGCATCAAACACGATCCAGATACAATGTTCATGCTCAGTGCAGGCACCAGATAACATTTATTCAAGTTTATAACTAATCCCGACGGTAAGTGGAGAGGCAGCGTTCCGACGGCGATCACATCAACGCTTGATCCATTGCCGACACGCATCTTGACCTCACCCCTTGCTAGCGGTCGCTTGTTCCACATCCCCTGATTCGAGTTACAAATATTAGCAACTGAACCGGTATCAAATACCCAGGTGCTACTGCGAGCACTAGTCAAGTACACATCAATAACATGTATATCATATATACCTTTGTTTGCCTTGCCAGCCTTCTTGTCTGCCAGATACTTGGGGCAGTTGCACTTCCAGTGGCCAGTCCCCTTACAATAGTAGCACTTGGAATCAGACTTAGGTCCAACTCGGGGTTTCTTTTCAGGCGCGGCAACAGGCTTGCCGCCCTTACTTCCCTTCTGTTTTCCCTTCTTGTCTTTCTTGAAACCAGTGTTCCTATTGATCATCAACACTTGATGTTCCTTTTTGATCTCCACTTCTGCAGTTTTAAGCATTGACAGAAGCTCGGGGAGAGACTTCTTCATGCCTTGCATATTATAGTTCATCACGAAGCTCTTATAGCTAGGTGGCAGAGACTGCACAACACGATGGATGCCTAAGTCAATGGGAATCGATATTCCCAAGGACACAAGCTTATCGGCGTAACCCGACATCTTGAGTACATGCTCACTAACGGAGCTGTGCTCTTCCATCATGCAGCTAAAGAACTTTTCTGAAGCGTTGTAGCTCTCTACAGCAGCATGTGTGTCGAAAATCATTTTCAACTCACCCATTGTATCAAATGCATTGCCGTTTTCGAAACGCTTTCGAAGTTCCGGTTCTAGCCCAAACAATATGCCGCAATGAACTAAGTTGTGGTCCTCCTGACGAGTCTGATAGACATTCTTCTCCTCGTCAGGGGCATCATCTAAAGGTGGGGGGCCTAACAGCGCTTCTAGCACATATTTCTTTTGTGCAGCAGAGAGGAGAATCCTCAAATTCATGGCCCATTCGGTAAAGTTGCTACCGTTCGTTGCTAGTTTCTCTTTCTCCATGAACACATTGAAATTAAAAGCAGGTGGTGCCATCTACAACAGAATTTGTAAAGTTTAGACTAAGTGTATGATAGATTGAGTTCAACTAATCTATATTACGAATGAACTCCCACTCAAAACGACATCCCTCGTGCCTTTTGGTGATTACATGAACCAAATCCACTACACCAAGTCCGATCATCACGTGAGTCGGTATAGCTTCAAAGGCGAGCATCAAATGGGCATCATATCAACTATATGACTCATGCTTAACCTTTCGGTCCGTGTTCTGAGGCCATGTCTGTACATGCTAGGCTCGCCAAGTTAGAACCTTAGTATTCGTGTGTGTAACTGTTTTACACCCGAAATATGGTCGTGGATCCAAGAACACCCAATCATCACGTGATGTCTTGGAGCGACAAAAACATAATCGGTGCATACTAAAGGAAGAACACATTCTTATCTTGATATTTAAATGAGGGATCATCTTATTATGCTAACAAAGCGCTAAACAAGCAATATAAGATGCTATCAAACAACATATGTTTATTAGTGAAATTATATGGTTCCCGCAGATGATCTCTATCATGTGCATCGTGGTATGATCACTATCATACCTATATGTGTAAATCCAAGGTCTATGGATTTTACACGCTATGTGTGTTGTAAGAGTATCATCTCATACTTCTACTTACAACACTACCATATCATAACACTAGCCCAGCAACAATCTAAACTAGACGCCTCTAATTTATCCATTGCAAGTTTTACATGGCTTAGGGCTTTCGAGATAGAACCGTTCTTACCTACGAACATGAACCACAACGAGGATAATCAAATTGTTGACAACTCGCTTGCAAAATAGATATTGACTATAGTAGGAGAGACAGACACCCGCTAGCCACTTATGCAAACTAGTTGCATGTCAAGCGTGGAACAGGTCTCATGTGCGAGGACATGTAAAGTTTGTCCGGGCCGCTTCATCCCACTATGCCACCAATATCCAAAATTACAACAAAGGAGCAACAACATGATCATCATCGCCCACATACTCATATGTGTACTACCCGTGTAAAGTATCTACGCATAGATCCGGCTCTGATACCACTGTAGGGTTCGCAGCATAGAAAACAAAAAATTTCCTACGATGTGAACTATATACCAAGATCTATCTACTAGATACAAACAACGGGCGGATGTATATCCGTAGAGAACATACCCTTGAAGACCGACAAAGCTTAACGAGTTCAACTCGTGGTTGATGTAGACGATCTCTTGCCGATCTCAAGATCGAGAGGAAGTCCTAGCGCCGCAAATCAGCAGCACATCCGTGCTCGCACACACGTTCAAGGCACCGAGCAACCTCCGCCTCCTCGCTCCAGCGATGCAGCGGAAGCACAACTCTTTCTTGCCGAATAGCCACCGGGAACATGTATCTCGCTGGTCCGAGACCATGGGGGATAAATTCTAGAGGGGGAGAGAGATCCTTCACGAGGAGGTGTGAGAGACAAGTGAGGAGGGGGCTCCTTTTATAGGAGGAGGGGGAACCCCAAGGGGATGGACGGCGCATGGGGGCTGCCCCCTTGCCCTCCCCTCTTCATGTGGGTGGACACTCCACTCACAAATCTCCTTTAAATTCCCTCCACTCAAAAGTCCACTCAAATTCCCATTAAATTTCCACCAAATTTAATGCAAACTCTCATTAAATAAAACTCTTTTATTTTATTCAGAATTTTGTCAATTACTTTAATGACAAACATTCACAAATAACCCCTTGCTAGAATTCTATTTCACATGCATAACCACTTTATGCAATTTCACCCGAAAACCTCTTTCGGTATCTAGTGAAATAAATTCCTGCGCTTGTTCATTCTTTCGGCATGAAACATTTGCTCCAATTGGATATCGGTGTCTCTTAAGTGTGTCACCCTACGGTTCGTAAATAATGCGGACATGATCGAGACCCCTCTCGGATCAATAATCAGAAGCGGGATCTGGAGACCCATACTGACTCCCACACATTCAACGATGACTTTCTTGTGATCGTCGGAACCTTTTACGCTAGTATCTTAATCCCTTTGTTTCACGATATATTACATGTCCAAGATTCGATCATCGGTATCTCCATACCTAGTTTGATCTCGTTACCGACATGCACTATTTTCTCGTTCCTGTGATATAACATTCTAGTGATCAAATCACTTGCTTGCAAGCTAATCAATGTGATATCACCGAGAGGGCCCAGAGTATATCTATCCGTCATCGGGATGAACAAATTCCACTCTCTATCCATGAGCCTCAACATAACACTTTATTAGTTCTGAATCCATCTTTATAATCACCCTGTTACGGTGTGACATTTGATGTTATCAAGAAACTCTTCCGGTGTTAGTGATTGACATGATCTCATGGTCTAAGGATTAGGATCACTTCGTAAGTTGTTATAGCAATATAAACTCAATGACTTTGATCTTAATGCTATACTTCGGATGAATGTTCATCACACCATTACACTAATGTTGTGATCCCATTATTAACAACATGCAATGTCCATGATCAGGAAACCTTGATCATCTTGTTAATCGACGAGCTAGTTTATGAGAGAGGCATAACTAGGAACTTTCTGTTTGTTTATTAAACACACATGTATTAATGTTTCCGTATTAATACAATTATAGCATGCAAAATAAACATCTATCATATACTTGGAATACACATAATAAACACTTTATTATTGCCTCTCAGGGCATATTCTCTTCAGTTCGATGATAAGGTTTCTCTAGAATCATTACTTGGGGATTCTAGTGGTTTGAGAACTCACCACTGAAAGTGATTTTTGAGTGATGAAGTCACTGTATATATGTAGTTGTTGGCTTATGAATTCATATATAGCTTGAGATCAAATGGTCTCTTACAGTGATGATATATATATGGATATTTTTGGAAATGATTCCTATGATTAGTATCAGGAAAATGATTTATATTTATTTGTGAGTGTATCTGTGAAAGTTGGATGCTTAACCTGCTTAGTTTAGAAACTATTCTTGTGACACCATCCTAGTATGGCACACAAGACTAGATTCTATTACTTGGCTTGGTTTTGTTCAAGCTTAAGATTAGTTTGGCATCAGAGATAAATTGAAACTTCTTTCCTTGAATCCCTAAGACCTATGATGTTGGTCTGGGGTTTAGGGACTAGATCCTTCTCTTATTGTTACTCATGGATTGGTTCTGGTAGTGATACCAGCTACTGATTCCTGAGTCAAAGTTTGGGGAAAATGATTTGTAGGCTTGAATAATTATATGGATCTATAAGATGAAATTCTAAGGTGCTACTCCTATTTAAGAGGTGTGCCTAGAAGTTCAGATCTTGGCTATATTTATTCTTGAATTTTAAGTTATAGCCTGATAGCTAGGATCAATGATGTTGTCCTGAGATCCTAGTTGGATCTATATAGTTTTCTGGTTGCTTTTAGTGTTTGAAAAACTTCAATGATGGATTCACCCCACTTGGGTGTTTTTCTGAGAGTTTGAGTATGAGACAACTCATGAATACTTGTCTAGCGTAGACAGATAAATCATGTGATGGTCTTTTTCTAATCACCACACTTGGTTGTTGTTGGGGTTGCAAGTTGTTGATCTTGTGGCTAGCTTGATCAGGTGATCCTCCTGATACTTCCAGTTCTTGGACTTGTCCTTGATCTAGCTCTCCACCTCCTGGTCCTAGTGGCTTGATCTTGTCCTTGCTATCCACCTGATCTACCCCCTCCTTATGTCACCATCTTGGTGAGATGATCAAGGTTTGGTTGGTGTGATCTGGTTTGGCTTGGTTTGGCTGCTGGGTTTGATGTGTATGAAACAGGCAATGGTGTTGGGTTTGCTTCCCATGGCTGTGCTGAGCAGTTTTGTGTGTTGGAGCTGTTGATGCTATGCTGACAGCACACACCATGCACTTTGGTGTGTGTACTGCTTGTGTGTCCGCTGCACCTTGTGGATATGCTCTGGATATGAAAGTTACTTTTATCTGGTTACACTTACTAGTCTGGTGAAACTTGCCCCTCCTTACTGTTTACTTGACTTATGGCTTGAAATTATGAAAGATATAGTTCTTTCATATTGGTGAAACTTGCCCCTTAAAGATTACTCAATGATGAAAAAGTGAACAGTGCAACTCACTGTCAATTCTGAGAGTAATATATTTTAATCTTTAACTCTATTTCTTTTAGCTTGTGTTTCATTTTGCAGGTACAAGACTTGAAGATTCAAGACTTTAGTTTAGGTTTTCTTTTTCTTTATAGAATATTCACTTGTAATATTTCTTTTATTCCTTTGTAATTTTTATTTTATTCTTTTGTAATAAAGATTGTACCATTACTCAATATATAAAGATTCTTCTTTTATTTCATTTCTATTGTAAAGGTTCTTGATCATTTTCATAAGTTACATTTTGTAGCTTATTTATTGAATAAATTATGCAATAGATACTCTTTTTCTTAATTATTTTTTTTATTTAAAGTTTGAGCTACTAATTATCAACTCTTGACTAAATCAAATACTCAAACATAATTCTAAATCCTTTTGAATTATGAATCCAACACATAAGTTTAAATTCAAATATCATTTCCCAAAACACACTAATCCACAAAGATCATATCAAAGTTTATAACAATCATCCTCCAAGACTATACCTAATATCAAAGCATGAAAGAAACTTTGATCACTTTAGGTTTTTATTTGGCGACAAATTTACCCACATTTTCGCAGATGAATGCATGCAATTTCACAGATTCCTAAATCTACCCTTCATTGGTTCCTAAATGCTAGGATGTTACAAACTTCCCCCCTTAACTGAAACTTCGTCCCGAAGTTTGTTGAAGTGTACCTGAATAGTTCTGGATAGGCTTTTCTTAAATCCTCTTCTTTCTCCCAAGTGGCTTCCCTTTCGGGGTGTTGTTCCCACTGTACCTTGCAATACTTGATTGCCCTGTTCCTTAACCTTTTCCAGTTTTCTTCCAAAATTTTACAGGGTTTTTCAACATAGGTCAAGTCTGCTTGTACTTCTATCTCTTGATGTGTGATTGCATCATCCGGAACTTTCAAACATTTACGAAGTTGTGACACATGGAAAACATTATGCACTTGAGCCAATCTTGATGGTAACTCTAAAGCATAAGCTATAGTTCTATTTTGACTCAGTATCTTGAATGGCCCGATATATCTTGGACTCAATTTTCCTTTAACTCCGAACCTTTTAACCCCTTTCATTGGAATTACTTTCAAATATACCATGTCTCCCACTTCTGGATGCCATGATCTTCGACTTTGATCAGCATAAATTTTCTGCCTACTCTGAGCTATTTTCAGTCTATCCTTGATCTTATCAATGATATCTTGTTTTTCCTGGATATAGTCTAGCGCAAATTCTTTGCTGCTTCCAGGCTCATACCAACATATTGGTGATCTACATTTCCTTCCATACAGAACCTGATATGGAGCTGCCTTCAAACTACTCTGATAGCTATTATTGTAGGAAAATTCTGCCAATGGTAGATGATCTTCCCATGTACCTCAAAAATCTAATGCACAAGCCCTTAACATGTCTTCTAGTATCTGATTTGTTCTTTCTGTTTGACCCACTGTCTCTGGATGATAAGTTGTGCTAAAATCTAACTTTGAACCAAGTGCTTCATGCAATTGCTTCCAAAATGATGAAGTAAACACTGATCCCCTATCAGTTATGATCTTTTTGGGCATCCCGTGCTTACTTACTATTTCTTTGATGTAAACGTCTACTAACTTCTCGGCATTATCCTTTTGATTTACCAGAATAAAATGTGCACTTTTAGTGAGTCTATCCACAATTACCCATATCATATCCTTCCATTTAGGTGTCATGGGCAATCCTGTGATGAAGTCCATACCTATTTCCTCCCACTTCCATTCGGGGATTTCCAAAGGTTGCAATGGTCCTGCTGGACTTTGATGTTCAGCCTTCACCCTTTGGCAAGTATGGCATTCTGAGACATATTTAGCAATGTCCCTTTTCATGTTATTCCACCAGAATAGTTCTTTCAAATCCATATACATCTTAGTACTTCCTGGATGTATAGAATATGGTGTTTCATGTGCTTCTCTGAGTATGACATCTCGAATCTCAGTCACATCTGGAACACTAAGACGATCTTGGAACCACAAAGATTCATAATCTCCAAGGTGAAAAGTTGATTTTTGCCCTTGAGATATCCTCCGAATTTCCTCAGCAATGAAAGGATCTTCTGCTTGATGTCTAAAAATTTCATGCTTAAGATCACTGTCCTACTCTACAACTATCTGCATAGTAGCTAACCCTCCAAGAACCTTTGTTCTAATGAATTTAAGCTCTAATCTTTCCAAGTCCATTTGTAACTCTTTTGGTAGCTCCCGATTGCTAGGCTGAATGTCTGCACTCTTTCTACTTAAAGCATCTGCTACAACATTTACTTTCCCTGGAGTATAGTTGATTGTTAAATCATAATATTTGATTAGTTCCAACCAACGCTTCTATCTCATATTCAACTCCTTTTGGGAGAAGAAATATTTAAGACTTTTATGGTCAGTGTATAACTCACATCTGGCTCCATAAAGAAAATGTCTCCATCCTTTCAGCGCAAAGACTACTACTGCTAACTCTAAATCATGAGTTGGATAGTTGACTTCTTGTGGTTTCAGTTGTCTTGAACCATAAGCAATCACTTTCTGATCTTGCATTAACACACAACCCAATCCTTCCTTAGAAGCATCATAGTATACTGTAAAGTCTTTCCCTGTTTTTGGAACTGCTAAAATTGGAGCTGTGGTTAACCTGGTCTTCAACTTCTGAAAACTTGCTTCACACTTCTCATCCCAATTTAATGGTGCATTCTTTCTTAACAATTTGGTCATTGGTCCAGCTATTTTGGAGAAACCTTCAATGAATCTCCGATAATAACCAGCCATCCCCAAGAAACCTCGAATTCGTTTCACATTGGTTGGTGCAGTCCATTCTAGTACTGATTGAACTTTAGATGGATTTACAGCAATTCCATCTTTACTGATCACATGGCCGAGGAATTCTACATCATCTTGCCAAAATTCACATTTACTGAACTTAGCATAAAGTTTATGTTCCCTTAAAGTCTGCAATGCTATTCTCAAATGATCAGCATGCTCTTCCTTATCCTTGGAGTATATCATAATATCATCAATTAAGACTATGACAAACTTATCCAAATATGGCATGAATATTTTGTTCATCAGATTCATGAATATTGCCGGTGCATTGGTCAAACCAAATGGTACTACCAGATACTCATGGTGTCCATATCTTGAGACAAATGCTGTCTTTGGAACATCCTCGGGCTTGATTTTTATTTGATGGTATCCAGATCTTAGGTCGATCTTTGAAAATACTCTGGCTCCTTTCACTTGATCAAACAAATCTTGAATCCTTGGTAAAGGATACTTATTCTTTATGGTAACATTGTTCAAATTTATGTAGTCTCCACATATCCTTCTTCCACCATCCCTTTTATCCACAAAGATTACTGGCGTTCCCCATGGGGATACACTTTCCTGAATAAACCCTTTTATGGCTAACTCATCAATTTGCTCTTTGAATTCTTTTAATTCTTTTGGTCCCATCTTATATGGTGCTTGAGCTATTGGTGATGTACCGGGAATTAGATCAATAGTGAACTCTATCTCCCGATCTGGTGGCATTCTAGGTAGCTCTGCTGGAAAAACATCTTGAAACTCATTTACTATAGGAATATCTTCCAATTTGACCTTTTTCATCGAGTTCAACTGCAGATCCACCATGATATGACTATGCTTATCTGCTTGGTAAATTATCCTTGCTCCACTTGGAGTTTTGATTGAGTCAGTTTTCTCCTCACAATTTATCTAAGCCCCATGTTCCATCATCTAGTCCATCCGCAGCACTACTGCAATTCCCTTCAAAGGAATCACGTAAAGGTATGCAAAGTATGTACAACCAAAGATCGAGATAACCTGATCTTGTTTAATGTGGCGTACAATCACATTTCCCCCTTCTAATCCTGAACTTATCACGGAATTCTTCAGAAATGAATGAAGTAGTTGCACCAGTATCAAATAGAACTTTGCCGGGATTGGTAAGGATATTGAGCGTACCTATCACTGCATCTCCGAATTATCCACCTCCTCTAGGGTTGAGCAATTCAGCTTCTCGGTAGGTCTGTTCCTCTTGCCATTGTTGTTCTTGACATTATTTCCTCCTCGATTGGGTTGTCCATTTCCTCCACTGGCTTGTCCTCCTCCCTTGGTAGGCCAACCTCCCGGTGGTTTGCTCGGACAATCAGGCTTGATATGCCCCTTCTAACCACAACCGTAACAGATTACTACAGGCTTTTTGCATTCCCTCTAGAAATGCCCTGGAATTCCACAGTTGTTACAAATAACATTCCTTCTAGGATTGGATTGATTTCCACCACTGCCGTTGTTATTGTTATTGTTACCATAGGCCTTGTTCCGGGGTTTGAACTCCAGATTGGGTTTAGGTTTACTTTCCTAAATTCTCTTGGTTTCCTTCTTGTCTCTCTTCCTCCTATCCTCTTGGACATTCTTGTAGTCATCTTCAAAAGTGATAGCTGCATCTAGCAACTGCTGATAAGTTTGCTTATTAGCCAACCTTAACTGCATCCTCACAAATGGATTTAACCCACGCAAGAAACGCTTCTTCCGCTTCTCTTCTGTGTTAACATCTTCCTCAGCATATCGAGATAGTTGACTAAACTCCCGGATATACTTCATGACACTAGTATATCCCTAATGAAGTTCCTCAAATTCTCTCCGCTTTAACTCCATAACACTTTCCGGAACATGATATTCATGGAATCTCTGTTTAAACTCCTCCCAGGTGTAATCCCTTCCTGGTTGTTGCATGGCTAACTGATTTTCCCACCATGATGCTGCAGGTCCAGTCAGAAGATGAGTTGCATACCTCAGTATTCAACTTTCTTTCTGTATCTGCTAGCCAATCTTTTGCATCCATTGGTTCAGGAGCTGATGCAAAAGGTAATGGCCTTGCATTCTGGAAGTCAGAAAGACTCACTCCTCCACCTTCCGGCAGCTCTTCCATGAACTTGTTCTGGGTCTTTTGCATCATTTGCATACACTACATAAAGTTCTGCTCCATTAACGGCCTCATTGGTGGTGGTAACGTTCCCTGATTTGCTGCATCTGCATCGGCCTTCTCCTTGGCCTCACGTTCCATCCGCTGCTGTTCAGCTTCGGTCTCTACACCCGTATCCATGACCCTCTAGTCCTGCACATAAAGCGAATACTCATAATTACATCATGCACATGTGTTCTGAGCTTGATTTTACGCACAGAACTAGTCACACAATGAAAATCCAAATAAAATCCAAATATGCATTTCACATATTATACATTACAATATCATAATAGTACAAAGTCATTACAACATATACCATATAGGTATAATCACAACACTACCTCATTTATCGAGCTACCTTATTACTCGGATTACAATACATGGTACTCGATACCTCTAAATAGTTGCTTACTTCTAGTAGTAACTACGCTCGTAATACATGCCTGATGTCCAACCGTGATGACGTGATGTTCGTCGCACAGTTTGTGGAACAAATGGCCTTCCAGAAGGAACATACTTAGTATCTGAAGTGTCAGGACTTGAGTCATTACTCAATCTGAGCGCATTGATTCCCTCCAGCTCAGCTGAAAAGTCTTCAGAAATAGCTTCAATGTTATCTCCCACTTGCATATCCTGAGCTTCATTCCTTGAGTTGTCAACAGAATACGCAGATCCTGCTGATCCCCAGGTGCTCCTTTGGGCAAGATAGTTAAACACCGGATAATGTATATTCCTCGGGCTCTGAGAAGATGTTGATGATTCAAACACTCTCTCCTCACGATCTTCTTCTTCATCTTGATTTTCTATAAACATGGCATTTCTACTACTGTTACTAGGGTTAATTCTTGCACCCATACAGCTAGATTGTCCAACATTTCTGTCAGAACCGTCTATGGACATCTGGTGTTCATGAGATCCTTCATATGATCCCATCCTCCAACCATCAGAATTCTCAATAGGAAGTTCTGATTCAGAACCATCCTCTGAACCCTGTGGTACTGCATACCTCATATCCATTGTAGGGTCATATATAGGTTCAGGCCTTGGTGATAAGGATATGGTGTAAAAGATTCAGGATCTATAGGTATATCCTTAAAGATAGGTTTTGCACTACTACTTGCTTCCTTCTCCAACTGGAATGCTAACTGCTTCCTCCTTTTCGGATCAGTTAGATCCTCTAACATGTCATTTTTATCTTCAACAATCACTTGGTGTGTCTTATAAAAAGACGCAACGAGTGTTCGGTATCTATCCATAAACTTGGAAGCTAACTTAGGATGCTTCTTAACCAAAGTAAGATGATCCGGTACAGGCTCCGAGTCTATAGAATCATGAGGTATCACAGAAAATGTGCTACCTTCCAACTCATTGGCTTTATGCTCCCGGATATTAGCTATCGCCTCCACAACGGCAACATGATATGCTGCTAAGTGACTCCTACCTTCACCTTTAGGCAGATCGTGATATAATCCAAGCTCCTCTGGAAGTTGGATACTCACACGATACTTGGATAACATCCGGCCATCATAATAGGTTATAGTGTTCACTGGAATTCTAGTTGGACAACTAAAAATCTTTAAAAGTTTACGAAGTTAGTCTGTGAATGATCCTTGATAATCATCAAGAGTCTCCTCTTTCCTTACCAAAGTCTGTTTTGGAAACATTGGTGCCATAGCTCTGTATATCAGAAAAATATTTTTATTAGTAACCAATAATATATTGCAGCATAACAAAGAATTATCGCACTAAAACATATAACGGAATATTCTCATTTGAATATCCATTATATTTATTTTAGAGAATTCTTTATCATTGCTACATTCTCCTACATGTAATACCCTTTACTAGGTTTCCAACCTAAGGTCAAAGCAATTTGCTCTCATACCAACTACGGTGACCCAGCATACCACTTCATGTGTAGTACACTATAGTCGTTGACATGACATCCACAGAACACCGTTCTGTAAATATCACATACCTCAGAGTGGTATAACAGAAATATTGTGGGTCCATATTACAAACATTACCAGAAGTTCAAGACTTCAAAAGGATTCAACTTACAAACCAAAATATAAAGTGTTATAGCGGAATTTAAAAGTAGCAACTCCAACTAGGAGTTGATCTCATCAGCTTATTCTATAGAGTTCATGTTGCTCGGCTCAGTCGGTTACTACTAACTAGGATACTTAGTTGGACTCGTTGTCATCGACACCATAGCGGATTTCGTAATCCACTCCTTCAACACCTCCTGACAGGTCAGGCTCCTCGTAGAACACATATTCTTGGCATTCGGCTGCATATATTGGCGTATATTAGGGATCCTCAGAGTCTAAGCAAGGTATCAAAGGAAAGGATGAGTAACAGCGTTACTCAACAAGTTCATTTTATGCAAGGTGGGAAGTTTGATGCTCTAACTACCACCTCGGACTAGCAGTCCTTGGCATTATGCATTTTTTTGTAAATCTTTCTTCAAATATTGATTTTATTATGAAAATCTATGACCATCAGCCTTCATAGGTTCACCAGAACTTTCATGGAGTTCCTTTCTTGTCGCGTTCGTAGCTCCTTCCCAGAACAGGGAGTAACAAGTTACAATTCTTACACTCTGCAGAGGTGCGTTACTTTACCCATGAGAGATCAACTCCTTGTTGCACAACCGGGCGTACTTTCCCGTCCACAATTCCGTGATGTGGGGCCTAGTAGGTGATCCAAGCCAATAACTGTCCCCTTCGCGACCTCGCATTCCTCCTTGGTGTACACCATGCCCACATATTGAATTACGTCAATGGTTTGTATAGACCGTTAGATGCCAGAACTATCATGGGACGTTGAGGGTTCCCACCCATATGTTGCATATCCTCTACGAATTACCAATTAATATGCACGCTATGATTGATAACAGCCATGACCTGCACATCTGGCTACATGTGAGGGGAAGAAGATACAACTGACTTCTCTGTCCCATTCCAAATCTCATGGCTAACGCGTGATATACGGTGCTAGAATCGCTGATGTCATGGGTTATTAAGTCCCTAATTGATCATCATTGTTGAAAATAGAACTCTAAGTTCTTTTGCTCCATTATATCATCACTTAGGATGATATCTAAGATTGCTTTATTTGAGAAAATAATATTTTCTTTCTTTGGAGTATATATGATAACACACAATTTGCAAATACTTTGATAAAGACTCTTCAAAGGATATGAGCAAGTGATGAACTTGCCTTGTGATTGCAAGGTAGTGAAGTCTGATGCTTGCACAGGACCTTGAGCTTCTATGTCTACAAAAACATCATTATTGCCCGGTAAGGAAAATATTTAAAGAAGCAAAATGATTATGCATAGTAATGTAATGCATTATTTAGATTTATATGTATTCTCCCCCATTATTTAAATTATAAAAATTCTTTTTAATAATAAAGATTTATAAATATTAATTTTTTAATATTTATTGAGTATTGTATTCTTTTATTTTATTTCCTTTTATTTGAATTTTATTTATTTTATAATTCCTTAAAGAATTACCATTTAAATACCAAAAATTGATATTAAATATTTGTTTAGTATTTTTCTAAAATACTACAATATTAATAAATAATGAAAGTGATTTTTATTTATTTTTATCACCTTTCAATAATTTTTGTAAAATTCCATAAGGAATATATATAGTACAAAATTCTTAATAAAACTTGTATGTCTAAAATTTTATTTCTTAATTTATTTGGATAGTTTGGATTATTGTGAATCCAAAAATATTTTACTTATAATTTTTGGATTTTTATTTTATTTTCTAGAATTTATTTAATTTTAGGGGCATTTTGGTCTTTTCTTATTTATTAAAAACTGCCTTTAGGTAAATGGGCTGCCTGTGTTGGTTTATTGGGCCAGGGCAGAACCAAAATGACACCCCGAAGGGGTCCTGGCCCAACCTAGCCCACACTCTCTCTGTCACTCTCTCGATCTCATATCTCTTCTTCTCCTCTTCGACCCTGTGGTCGATGGCGCCGCCACCGTGCGCTGCTCGCCGTCATGGTCTTCCCTGGCCGCTCTCGTGGTGCAGGGAGAGGTTGTCGACCATGCTCTACCTTCCTGTCCAATTCGAAATGGATCTAGAGTTCCTTCGTGACCAGACTAGCTCCATCCCGAACCCTAGGGTTTGGGGTGGTGCTGGTGTTGTCACCTCCGCTACTGCCGTGTGTCGTGGGGGTGTTCCTCGCCTTCAGGCGTGGTCGTGGTCGCCGCCTCAGCGTGGTGTGGGTCGCAGCGCCCCCTTGGGGGTGCTCCTCGTGCCGTCGTGCTCGTCGTCGACCTCTGCTTCCTCTTCTCGCCCATAGCAACATCCTTCAGTAAGTTGTTCTTCTTCCCCTCGTGTCCTCTGTGCTAGGCCATCCCAGGCTATGTGTTGGTAGTGGCTATTCCTGGCTAGTGGTTATGTCCTAATTAGGGTTTTTGCTCTTCTTAGGGTTCATATCCCTATGTGGACTAGATATCTGACTAGTTGGATCATGTATTGATGATCCCTAAGCATGATGAGTGGTGGTTTGTTGTGGATTACTTCTTATGGTTAGCTTTGATGATGCTAGTGGCTTGCCAGATTGATTTCATTGGTTAACTTGATATGGTTCAGATGATAAGGTTGCTCTAGAATCATTACTTGGGGATTCTAGTGGTTTGAGAACTCACCATTGTCATTACTTAGTTACTAACAGTGATTTTTGAGTGATGAAGTCATTGTATATATGTAGTTGTTGGCTTATGAATTCATATATAGCTTGAGATCAAATGGTCTCTTACAGTGATGATATATATATGGATATTTTTGGAAATGATTCCTATGATTAGTATCAGGAAAATGATTTATATTTATTTGTGAGTGTATCTGTGAAAGTTGGATGCTTAACCTGCTTAGTTTAGAAACTGTTCTTGTGACACCATCCTAGTATGGCACACAAGACTAGATTCTATTACTTGGCTTGGTTTTGTTCAAGCTTAAGATTAGTTTGGCATCAGAGATAAATTGAAACTTCTTTCCTTGAATCCCTAAGACCTATGATGTTGGTCTGAGGTTTAGGGACTAGACCCTTCTCTAATTGTTACTCATGGATTGGTTCTGGTAGTGATACCAGCTACTGATTCCTGAGTCAAAGTTTGGGAAAAATGATTTGTAGGATTGAATAATTATATGGATCTATAAGATGAAATTCTAAGGTGCTACTCCTATTTAAGAGGTGTGCCTAGAAGTTCAGATCTTGGCTATATTTATTCTTGAATTTTAAGTTATAGCCTGATAGCTAGGATCAATGATGTTGTCCTGAGATCCTAGTTGGATCTATATAGTTTTCTGGTTGCTTTTAGTGTTTGAAAAACTTCAATGATGGATTCACCCCACTTGGGTGTTTCTGAGAGTTTGAGTATGAGACAACTCATGAATGCTTGTCTAGCTTAGACAGATAAATCATGTGATGGTCTTTTTCTACTCACCACACTTGGTTGTTGTTGGGGTTGCAAGTTGTTGATCTTGTGGCTAGCTTGATCTGGTGATCCTCCTGATAGTTCCAGTTCCTGGACTTGTCCTTGATCTAGCTCTCCACCTCATGGTCCTGGTTGCTTGATCATGTCCTTGCTATCCACCTGATCTACCCCCTCCTTATGTCACCATCTTGGTGAGATGATCAAGGTTTGGTTGGTGTGATCTGGTTTGGCTTGGTTTTGCTCCTGGGTTTGATGTGTATGAAATAGGGAATGGTGTTGGGTTTGCTTCCCACGGTTGTGCTAAGCAGTTTTGTGTGTTGGAGCTGTTGATGTTGTGCTGACAGCACACACCATGCAGTTTGGTGTGTGTCTTCTGCACCTTGTGGATATTCTCTGGATATGAAAGTTACTTTTATCTGGTTACACTTACTTGTCTAGTGAAACTTGCCCCTCCTTACTGTTTACTTGACTTATCTGGATATTCTCTGGATATGAAACTTTCTTTCTTTTAGCTAGTGTTTCGTTTTGCAGGTACAAGACTTGAAGATTCAAGACTTTAGTTTAGGTTTTCTTTTTCTTTATAGAATATTCACTTGTAATATTTCTTTTATTCTTTTGTAATTTTTATTTTATTCTTTTGTAATAAAGATTGTACTATTACTCAATATATAAAGATTCTTCTTTTATTTCATTTCTATTGTAAAGGTTCTTGATCATTTTCATAAGTTACATTTTGTAGCTTATTTATTTAATAAATTATGGAATAAATACTCTTTTTCTTAATTAAGTTTTTTATTTAAAGTTTGAGCTACTAATTATCAACTATTGACTAAATCAAAATACTCAAACTTAATTCTAAATCCTTTTGAATTATGAAACCAACACACAAGTTTAAATTCAAATTTCATTTCCCAAAACACACTAATCCACAAAGATCATATCAAAGTTTATAACAATCATCCTCCAAGACTATACCTAATCTAAAAGCATGAAAGAAACTTTGATCACTTTAGGTTTTTATTTGGCGAAAAATTTACCCACATTTTCACAGATGAATGCATGCAATTTCACAAATTCCTAAATCTACCCTTCGTTGGTTCCTAAATGCTGGGATGTTATAGCCACCCTCGTTTTCCGTCGAGCCACTGCTATCGACCTTGTTTTATCTTCTTTTCTTCTTCCTTTTCTCTGCTTTTTCTTTGTGCTTTCTTTTGGGCGTTCTGCTGTCTGGACCAACAGCCATCTCAAGTTGGTTGATATATTTATATAGCTGGGAGTATCTGATGGCTTGCATAGCTTATGTGGAGCCTACTTTCGAACCCCAAGAGCAGGGTGTGAAGCAGTACAGCAACAAGTTTTCCCTCAGTAAGAAACCGAGGTTATCGAACCAGTAGGAGGAAGGAAATGTCACACAGGTGTTGCAAGCAACGCGGAGACCTGCACAACACAAACTGAAGACTTTTCCCCAACTAACAGTGAGGTTGTCAATCTCATCGGTTGCTGTAACAAACGATTAAACATATGATGTGGAAGGTAATGGTTTGCAGCAAGTAAACAAGTAACAGTGGAAGATGTATCAATGGTAAAGATTGGACCGGGGTCCATAGTTCACTAGAGGTGCTCTCCTTAGATAAACAACATGGCATGAAGGGTAAACAAATTACAGCAGGGCAATTGATAGGAACTGAGCAAGGCATAACAATGCAATTACTAGTCAGAAAGATCCTATTAGATTCGATTGGGAAATACAACAAGATACATAGACCCTCATCCAACTTCATCTATGACTAGAAGTCCACCTTTAGGTTATCATCCGAACCCCCTCCAGTATTAAGTTGCAAGCAACAGACAACTTCTTTAAGCAAAGTGTGTAAGGTAAACAGTCCACATGTTCCATGAACAAGAGACCGTTGTTTTCTCCCTAGTGGCAACAGCACATCTACAACCGAAGAGATTTTTGTCACTTCCCTTGGAAACTAGAGGCATGAACCCACTATCGAGCATAAATACCGCCTCTTGGAGTCACTAGCAACTACTTGGCCAAGGTATCTACTAACAACGGAGAGCATGCAAGATCACAAACAACACAGACATGATAGAATCATAAAGACAAAACCATTAATCAAACCAACATAATAATCTCAATATCCATCGGATCCCCGTAAACACAACATGCATGATTACAAATAGATTAGATCTTGATCATGAACGGAGCTCACAAGATCTATACATGAAAGCACAAAGGAGGAGATACAACCCTCTAGCTACTACATGGACCCATAGTCCAAGGTGGAACTACTCACGCATCATACCGGAGAGAAGGCCTCCGGGATGATCTCCCCTCCGGTAGGGTGCCGGGAAGAACTTCAGATCCCCCCGATCTAGGTACGATGGTGGTGGCGGCTACAGACGGTTTCGTGGAGATTTGATCGGGTGCCTAGGGTTTCTGTATCGGGGGCTTATTATAGGCGAAGGGGGAGGCCGAGGCGGTGGCCAGATGGGGCAAACCCTACCCAGGCGCGGAGTAGGGCCCACCCACGCCTGGGGGGTTTAGCCTCCCTGGCACACCTCCTTGTCTCCCCTCTGGACTTCTTGTTCCCATAGAAAGTAATTGATTTTGACGTTTGTCCCGTCCAATTCCGAGAATATTTCTTTACTAACTTTCCTAAAACCAAAAACAGCATAAAACATGCATCTGGCACTGTTGCAACTTGATAGTAGGTTAGTACCATAAAACATTTAAAAAGCACCTCAAAGTGTGGACAAGTAAAGCAAAGTAGATACTAAACAAGCATGAATCATCAAAAATTATAGATATGTTTCCAACGTACAACATCCCCAAGCTTAACTCCTGCTCGTCCTCAAGTAGGTAAGTGATAAAAGGATTAATTTTTGAGGTGACATGCACCCTCACAATGAAGATCCAACCATTTGCAAGCATTGAAAGATGGGATCAAAGAAATCTAAACATGTGCATGGAAGATGGAGTTCTAACAATAGGACATAGTAACTATGCATGCAACATGACAGGCTACAAACAAAGATCATGAATAACATGCATTGAAAAACGTTTGTTTGTTTCACATACAGAAAACATAGCATAGTGGAAATCAGCTTGTCCCACATAGAGTAGCAATATAGATGCGGTGACCCAGCATACCATTGCATGTGGAGTACACTATAGTCGTTGGCATGACATCCACATAACACCGTTCTATAAATATCACATCCCTCAGAGTGGTACAACAGAAACATTGTGGGTCTATATTACAAACATTCACACATTATTATTATTACAATACCAGAAGTTCAAGACTTCAAAAGGATTCAACTTACAAACCAAAATATAAAGTGTTTCAGTGGAATTTAAAAGTAGCAACTCCAACTAGCAGTTGAGCTCAGCAGCTTATTCTATAGAGTTCATGCTTCTCGGCTCCGTCGGTTACTACTAACTAGGATACTTAGTTGGACTCGTTGTCATCGACACCATAGCGGATTTCGTAATCCACTCCTTCAACACCTCCTGACAGGTTAGGCTCCTCGTAGAACACATCTTCTTGGCATTCGGCTGCATACATTGGCGTATCTTCGGGATCCTCAGAGTCTAAGCAAGGGATCAAAGGAAAGGATGAGTAACAGCGTTACTCAACAAGTTCATTTTATGCAAGGTGGGAAGTTTGATGCTCTAACTACCACCTCGGACTAGCAATCCTTGGCACTATGCATTTTTTTGTAAATCTTTCTTCAAATATTTATTTTATTATGAAAATCTATGACCATCAGCCTTCATAGGTTGACCAGAACTTTCATGGAGTTCCTTTCCTGTCGCGTTCGTAGCTCCTTCCCGGAACAGGGAGTAACAAGTTACAATTCTTACACTCTGCAGAGGTGCGTTACTTTACCCATGAGAGATCAACTCCTTGTTGCACAACCGGGCGTACTTTCCCGTCCACAATTCCTTGATGTGGGGCCCAGTAGGTTATCCAAGCCAATAACTGTCCCCTTCGCGACCTCGCATTCCTCCTTGGTGTACACCATGCCCACATATTGAATTACGGCAATGGTTTGTATAGGCCGTTAGATGCCAGAACTATCGTGGGACGTTGAGGGTTCCCACCCATATGCTGCATATCCTCTACGAATTACCAATTAATATGCACACTACGAGTGATAACAGCCACGACCTTCACATCCGGCTACATGCGAGAGGAAGAAGATATATCTGACTTCGCTGTCCCATTCCAAATCTCATGGCTAACGCGTGATATACGATGCTAGAATCACTGACGTCATGGGTTATTAAGTCCCTAATTGATCATCATTGTTGCAAATAAAACTCTAAGTTATTTTTCTCCATTATATCATCACTTAGGATGATATCTAAGATTGCTTTATTTGAGAAAATAATATTTTCTTTCTTTGGAGTATATATGATAACACATAATTTGCAAATACTTTGATAAAGACTCTTCAAAGGATATGAGCAAGTGATGAACTTGCCTTGTGATTGCAAGGTAGTGAAGTCTGATGCTTGCACTGGACCTTGAGCTTCTATGTCTACAAAAACATCATTATTGCCCGGTAAGGACAATATTTAAAGAAGCACAATGATTATGCATAGTAATGTAATGCATTATTTAGCTTTATGTGTATTTTCCCCCATTATTTAAATTATAAAAATTCTTTTTAATAATAAAGGACTTATAAATATATTTTTTTAATATTTATTGAGTACTGTATTCTTTTATTTTAATTTCTTTTATTTGAAATTTATTTATTTAATAATTCCTTTAAGAATTATTATTTAAATACCAAAAATTGATATTAAATATTTTTTTAGTGTTTTTTCTAAAATACTGCAATATTAATATATAATGAAAGTGATTTTTATTTATTTTTATCAGCTTTCAATAATTTTGTAAAATTCCATAAGGAATATATATAGTACAAAATTCTTAATAAAATTTATATGTCTAAAATTTTATTTCTTAATTTATTTGGATAGTTTGGATTATTGGGAATCCAAAAGTATTTTATTTATAATTTTTGGATTTTTATTTTATTTTCTAGAATTTATTTAATTTCAGGGGCATTTTGGTCTTTCCTTATTTATTAAAAAGTGCCTTTAGGTAAATGGGCTGCCTGTGTTGGTTTATTGGGCCCTTGTGGACCAATAGGGCAGAACCAAAACGACACCCCGAAGGGGTCCTAGCCCAACCCATCCCACACTCTCTCTATCACTCTCTCGATCTCATCTCTCTTCTTCTCCTCTTCGACCCCGTGGTTGATGGCGCCGCCGTCGTGCGCTGTTCACTGCCGTGGTCCTCCCTGGCTGCTGCCGTGGTGCAGGGCAAGGTTGTCGACCACGCTCTACCTTCCTGTCCAATTCGATTTGGATCTGGAGCTTCCTCGTGACCAGACTAGCTCCATCCCGAACCCTAGGGTTTGGGGTGGTGCTGGTGTTGTCTCCGCTGCTGCTGACGTGTGTTGTGCTAGTGTTCCTCGTCTTCAGGCGTGGTGAGGTTCGCCGTCTCGGCGTGGTGTGGGTCGCAGCGCACCCCTAGGGTGCTCCCCGTGCTGTCGTGCTCGTCGACCTCCTCTACTTTATCTTCTATTCTACAACGAGGACCACAGGTGAGTTGGTTGTTGGTTATCACACGTGCCTATACCTCCTCTGAGTTCACATGTGTGTAACTAGCGTCCATCCCTCATTAGGGTTCATATTGGTGCTAGGGTTCTTCCCTCTTTGTGCTTGTAAGATGATGATTTGATCTGGTAGTGATGCCTAGTGAAGATTGTGCTCACTGCACTTCAGTGCTTTCTGTCAGGTTTTGATTATCTGATGCTATTGTTGATCTGATGTTATTGGTTCAGTAGTGTTGCCTCTAATTTGTGATAAAGCTTGGTTAAGCTGATGGTATGACTGTGAAACCTGGTTGGTTAGGTTGATGATTAGTGTGTTTCTCTACTGTTAGTACTCTAGTACTGATAGTAGCACTGTTAGTGGTGATCCACTGCACCAGTAAATGTTGGCTTGTGGATTCATGTGCAGATTGAGTTTAATTAGTTTCTTACAGTAACACTCTCTACATATAAACTTGATCCTGATTCCTGGTTATTGTTTCCAGGAAAATGATAGTTATTGGCTTGCTGGTTTATTTATGAAAGCTAAGTAATTGGTTGGCTTGGTTTTAGAATTTGTTCTTGTGACACCATCCTAGAATGGCACACAAGTGGTGATTCTACTACTGGGCTTTACTATGGTCAGTGCTTAAGATTGGATATCTGTTAAAGATAACTTGTAAGCTTCTTTCTTTAAGGATCAATGCCTATGATGTTGGTTTGAGGCTTAGGAACTAGATTCCTATCTTGTTGTCCCTCATAGATATGCTTAAGTATCAAGGTTGTTCACTGGACCTTGGATCCTAGTTGGCTAAAATGATTGGTTTGCTTATAGCTTAATGTTGGTGCATATAGTTTATGAAATCTGAGGTGATACTCCATTAGGAGATGTGCCCAAATTTTATAAGCTATTTGAGAACATATTGGAATATATGAGTTGTTTATGATTACCAGGATCTATGATGCTGGTCTGAGATTCGGGTGGATTTGGTAGAGTTTACTACTGCCCTTTATATTTCAAATTTCCTCTATGATAGGTTCACCCCACTTGGGTGATCATTGAGAGGTTTAACTTGTAAAACAACACATGCTTTTCTGTTTAAATAAGATGAACAGAATATGTGGATGTTTTCTGATACTCAGCACACTTGGGTGTTGTTCGGTGTTGCAATTTGTTGATCGTGTGGCTTGATCTTGCTCGTTGTGTGGCTAGCTTGATCTGATGCTCCTCCTGATACTTCCAGCTCCTAGACTTGTCCTTGATCTAGCTGTCCACCTCCTGGTCATGGTATCTTGATCTTGATCTTGCTATCCACCTGATCTTCCCCCTCCTTATGTCACCATCTTGGTGAGATGATCAAGGTTGTGGTTGGTGTACTCTGGTTTGGTTTGGTTTGGCTGCTGTGCTTGGTGTGAAAGAACAAGGAAATGGTGTGGGGTAGGCTTTCCCACGGCTGTGCTGATAAGTTTTGTTTGTTGGAGCTGTTGATGCTGTGCTGACAGCACACACCATGCAGTTTGGTGTGTGTGCTGCTTGTGTGTCTGCTGCACCTTGTGGATATGCTCTGGATATGAAAGTTACCTTTTATCTGGTTACACTTACTTGTCTGGTGAAACTTGCCCCTTCTTGTTGTTTACTTGACTTATGGCTTGAAATTATGAAAGATATAGTTCTTTCATATTGGTGAAACTTGCTCCTTAAAGATTACTCAATGATGAAAAAGTGAACAGTGCAACTCATTGTCAATTCTGAGAGTAATATATTTTAATCTTTAACTTTCTTTCTTTTAGCTTGTGTTTTGTTTTGCAGGTACAAGACTTGAAGATTTAAGACTTTAGATTAGATTTTCTTTTTCTTTATAGAATAGTCACATGTAATATTTCTTTTATTCTTTTGTAATCTTTATTTTATTCTTTTGTAATAAAGATTATACTATTACTCAATATATAAAGGTTCTTTTATTTCATTAACTATTGTAAAGATTCTTGATCATGTTCATAAGTTACATTTTGTAACTTATTTATTGAATAAAATTATGGAATGAATATTCTTTTTCTTAATTGTGTTCTTTATTTAAAGTTTGAATTAATAATTGTTAACTCTAGACTTAATCAAATTACTCAAACATAATCCTAAATCCTTTTAATTCATAGATCCAACACTCAAGTTTAAATTCAAATTTCATTTCCCAAAACACACTAATCCACAAATATCATATCAAAGTTTATAACAATCATTCTCCAAGACTATACCTAATCTCAAAGAAGGAAAGAAACTTTTATCACTTTAGGTTTTTATTTGGCAAAAAATTTACCCACATTTTATTACAGATGAATGCATGCAATTTCACAGATTCCTAAATCCACCCTTCGTTGGTTGCTAAATGCTGGGATGTTACAATAGATGCATAGAACACCTTCAAAGTTCACAAGGGTGACTAGAAACAAGTAGCACAAGAACAAGTAATATCACAATAAGCATCAATTAATAAGCTTTGGAACACTTCACACATAATGACAACTATGCTCTCTTAATGGTGCCTAAATGTAGAAGGTGGAGACTCAAATAATGGTGGAAGAAAGGCCTTTTTGCAAAGGAAGCAGGGATTACAAGTTTCAAAAAGAGCTTCCAAAAATTATGGTACTTGTTAGCTTTCAGCCCTCATTGCCCCTATCATAAGCATCTTGAAGTGGTTAAGGTTAAATTGGCAAAGATGGAGTATATGCTTGACGAAGTATAAGTTGGCAATCTCAAGTCCCTTGAATACGAGGGTCAAACCTCATGCATACTCAACTTTGGGCCCAGGTAAGTTCTTGTCATTGTAAGTATTTGCATATCATTGAGAACCGCCAATGGGGTACCAATTGCACATGGTACAGGAGCTTTCCCATAACCAAAATGACAAGGCAAGCAGACAATGAGCATCTCAGCAATCTTTTTATTTACCATATGCATAGCTTTTTATTGAGGATGCTTCATAGATAGCTCATTATGGTGATGCTGCAAGTTTCCACCATGATTAGGCATGGCTTAGGCTAGCGGCCCAGGCGTTTCTCTAACATAGGATACAAACTCCATGTACTTACAAGTTCCCTCTTTATTTCATACTGGTGACATCCATAGACAAAAGAACATGATATCAACTGAGTACAAAGTACAAGTGCAATGTTGAAAACATTCCCCGTGATAGCACGGTTCTGCTAATTCCAACTTATAAGTGCAAGCATATACAACAAAGTTGTCACAATGGTTCAAGTTTATTAGGGGCAAAGAATATAAAGTGTGCCATCAAGTTCGCGAGGGCTTTAATCACTAAGTTTTCACATAACAAAATAGTTTTTAATTGGAAGATAGATGAAAACAAGAATATACTTGGAATGGTGTAACACACCATGCATAGGATTTTATAGTGGACACTTTGGAATAACTTGGTTTCTTGGGAGTTGGGAGTTGGAAGCATGAGCATAACTTACTCATACAAGTGGAGGCTATCAAAAGACTGGGAGCAACCAACTAAGAGAGCAATAATGGCCATAATCATGCAGTGCAACAAAGCATACTAATCAAAGCAAAGAGTGGTACTACAAGTCAAGGACTAAATGATCATAGAGGCTAATGGTGACTTTTCATAGTCATAACATGGTGTGAGCATGTGCCAAGTCAACCCAAGCAAAGCATCAAAGGAGAATACCACAATACTATGCTTTTACATGCTAAAACAACGCATAATTTCTTCAAGGCACACTAAGAAATCCCAATTGTTTGGAACAATACATGCTACATAAATAATCACTAAGCATAATGTCAAAACAACACCTAGCATGTCATGCTAAAGTCTAAGTCACAATCAATGCAAGGTCCTCTTGCACTTACAAGCAAGAACTTACTACTCCTTTCCAACACCAAGCAACTTATTTGCAAAACAACACAGCGAGAACGGGGGTCCAAACTACTTTATTCAAGTAAACTAAACAACCTAAGCAAAGCAAATGAAAACTAAGATGCTCCAAGAACAACACAACTGTGCATGAAACAATAAAAATGAAGTGTCTAGACAGACCTGAGCTTTTTATTGATGTAGAAGGGGGTGACTTGGGCATCCCCAAGCTTTGACGCTTGTACCTCTAGGATATTTCTTGGGGTGACACCATGGTGGAATACCCAATCTTGAGATTTTGTCCATTCTTCATCTCATTGCATCATTCTATCTCTACACCTGAAATTTTTCCTTCATACAAAACTTCACACAATCTTCATTAGCAACATTAGTGTATTCAAAAGGTATTAGTCCTCTGGCAAAGCTTTGAAACAGCAAGGATTTTCACTAAAAACACAATCTACTGTAGTAACTCCTTCAAAAAGCTCAATTCACCTAAAGAGAACTCAAAAAGGAATCAATAAGAAGCAAATGCAAATAATGGCAGAAATCTGTCAAAACAGATCAGCAGGTAGAAACCGATTTTTTCGAACATCTTCTATTGCTTAAATCAAAAAGTGTTGAACTAACGAAAGTTATCTAACATACTGGGGGATTTATTCATAAATTTTCAGCTAAATCTGAGTTACAGAGACGCCTCATGAATTGTTTTGGTGGAGGACAGAAATCTGTTTCGGGACAACAACTCCCAAAATCTTACTTCGCTCTCATTAGAGGTCATTCTTGGCACAAAAAGCAAACAAAAAGGATAAGAAGAGGTCATTATAGAAGTAGTAACTTCTAAGACTCAAGGAAACTCTTGGGTTATCTCCCAACAAGTACTTTTATTTAACGCCTTTAAGTTAGGCACAAGAAGCAAGAAGAATCAAGTATTTTCAAATGAAGAAGCATTAACATCAAATCTTGCTTTCAAATGAGGAGCAAAAAGTAACTTCTCTCCTCATAGGGAAGTGTTCAATACCTTTCTTGAATGGAAAATGATATTTAATGGTGCCTTCTTTCATATCAATGATGGCACCAACTGTTCTAAGAAAAGGTCTTCCCAAAGTAATAGGACAAGAAGCATTGTATTCAACATCCAAAACATAGAAATCCACAGGGACATAAGCATTATTAACCATAATGAGAACATCATTAATACTCCCCATTAGTTTCTTCTTAGCATTATCATTGAGTGGGACATCTAAATAATAATATTCCAATGGTGGCAAATCAAGCATTTCATAAATCTTCCTAGGCATAATAGAGACACTAGAACCAAGATCACATGAAGCTTTAAAGTCAAAGTCATTTACTTGCATATTAATAATGGGTTCCCAACTATCTTTTACTTTCCTAGGAATACAAGCTTTGTGTTTTAGCTTCTCTTCCTTAATCTTAACAAGAGCATATGTAATGTGTTTGGTAAAGGCAACATGCATATCACTAGCATCAGGACTTCTAGCAAGTTTTTGCAAGAACATAATCACTTTAGAAATATTGCAACCATCAATATCAAAGTCAAACTTAGCATCACTAGTGGTAGGCTCAATAGTCTTACGCATAGTAGGAGGAGGAATAGGGACTACTTGTGGTTTAGTGGTGATGGTGCACACACTATTGTTTCTATCAATTTCAGCTTCCCTTTCCCACTTAGCATGAAGTTGAGCTAACAGCCTAACATTTTCATCAATAGTAACTTGTATGGCATGAGCAGTAGCAAAGGTATTTTCCATGGCTTCAGGTTTAGCAGCCATTTTATTAATCAAGGAGGACTGAGCTTCAGACAAAGAGGATATATTTTTCTCAACAGTTAAAAGATTTTCCTCTATAGTCTTATTGAAATTGGTTTGTTTACTAATAAAGTCATTGAGCATGACTTCAAGTTCAGAGGGGGCACTTTTAGCATTATTGTAAGAGTTTCCACAGGAATTGCCATTATTAAGAGGATAAGGCCTATAATTGTTGTTGCTACCAAAATTGTTCCTATAGGCATTGTTGTTGAAATTGTCGTTTCTAATAAAGTTCACATCAACTTGCTCTTCTTGAGCAACCAAAGAGGCTAAGGGAACACTATTAGGATCTAAAGGAGCTTTCCCATTAACAAGCATAGACATAATAACATCAATCTTTTCACTCAAAGAGGCAGTTTTCTCAACAGAATTTACCGTCTTACCATGTGGAGCTCTCTCAACATGCCATTCAGAGTAGTTAACCATCATATTATCAAGGAGCCTTGTTGCAGCACCCAAAGTGAGGCCCATAAAGGTACCTCTAGCAGCTAAATCCAACAGATTTCTTGAGGAGAAGTTCAAACCTGCATAAAAAGTCTAGATAATCATCCAAGCAGTGATTCCATGAGTAGGGCAAATTTTAACCAAAGATTTCATTCTTTCCCAAGCTGGAGCAACATGTTCACTATCAAGTTGTTTAAATTTCATAATATCACTTCTCATAGATATAATCTTAGCAGGAGGATAATTCTTTCCAATAAAAGCATATTTGCACTTAGTCCAAGAATTAATACTATTTTTAGGCAAAGAAAGCAACCATTCTTTAGCTTTTCCCCTCAAGGAGAAAGGAAAAAAAGCTTGAGCTTAATAATGTCTCCATCTACATCCTTATATTTTTGCATCTCACAAAGTTCAACAAAGCTATTAAGATGGGCAACAGGATCATTAGAACCAGCACCAGAAAATTGCTCTCTCATCACAAGATTCAACAAAGCAGGCTTAATTTCATAAAAGGTAGCATCAGGAGCAGGTGGAGCAATAGGAGTGCTTAGGAAATCATTGTTGTTGGTGCTAGTGAAGTCACACAACTTGGTGTTCTCAGCAGAGTTCATTTTGGCAAAGGTGGGCAAGCCAAAAACAGCAGCAACAGCTAGAGCAGGAACTAATTTTTTTGTGTTTATTGGAAAGAGGCAAACAAAACCAAGCAAAAGAAACAAAGCAAACTAAAAACAAATTAAAGAGAAAGGAAGTGAAGGAGTCCCCTTGTGAAGACGTCCTTAGTCTCCCTGGCAACGGCGCCAGAAAAGCTTGATGGCTTGCAAAGCTTATGTCGAGCCTGTTGGGAACCCCAAGAGCAGGGTCTGAAGCAGTACAGCCGCAAGTTTTCCCTCAGTAAGAAACCGAGGTTATCCAACCAGTAGGAGGAAAGAAACGTCACACAGGTGTTGCAAGCAACGCGGAGACCTGCACAACACAAACTCAAGACTTTGCCCCAACTAACAGTGAGGTTGTCAATCTCACCGGTTGCTGTAACAAAGGATTAAACGTATGTTGTGGAAGGTAATGGTTTGCAGCAAGTAAACAAGTAACATGGAAGATGTATCAATGGTAAATATTGGACCGGGGTCCATAGTTCACTAGAGGTGATCTCCTTAGATAAACAACATGGCATGAAGTGTAAAAAAATTACAGCAGGGCAATTGACAGGAACTGAGCAAGGCATAACAATGCAATTACTAGTCAGAAAGATCCTATGAGATTCGATTGGGCAATACAACAAGGTACATAGACCGCCATCCAACTGCATCTATGACTAGAAGTCCACCTTCGGGTTATCATCCGAACCCCCTCTAGTATTAAGTTGCAAGCAACAAACAACTTCTTTAAGCAAAGTGTGTAAGGTAAACAGTCCACATGTTCCATGAACAAGAGACCGTTGTTTTCTCCCTAGTGACAATAGCACATCTACAACCGAAGAGATTTATGTCACTTCCCTTTGAAACTAGAGGCATGAACCCACTATCGAGCATAAATACCCCCTCTTGGAGTCACTAGCAACTACTTGTCCAAGATAGCTACTAACAATGGAGAGCATGCAAGATCACAAACAACACAGATATGATAGAATCATAAAGACAAAACCATTAATCAAACCAACATAATAATATCAATATCCATCGGATCCCGGTAAACACAACATGCATGATTACAAATAGATTAGATCTTGATCATGAACGGAGCTCACAAGATCTATACATGAAAGCACAAAGGAGGAGATACAACCATCTAGCTACTACATGGACCCATAGTCCAAGGTGGAACTACTCACGCATCATACCGGAGAGAAGGCCTCCGGGATGATCTCCCCTTCGGCAGGGTGCCAAGAAGAACTTCAGATCCCCCTCCCCTCCCCGATCTAGGGACAATGGTGGCGGCGGCTACAAACTGTTTCGTGGATATTTGATCGGGTGCCTAAGATTTCTGCATCGGGGGCTTCTTATAGGCGAAGGGGAGGCCGAGGCGGCGGCCAGAGGGGGCAAACCCTACCCAGGCGCGGGGTAGGGCCCACCCGCGCCTAGGGAGGGTTTAGCCGCCCTGGCACGCCTCCTCGTCTCCCCTCTAGACTTCTTGTTCCCCACGGAAAGTAATTGACTTTGACGTTTGTCCCGTCCAATTCCGAGAATATTTATTTACTAACTTTCCTGAAACCAAAAACAGCAGAAAACAGGCATCTGACACTGTTGCAACTTGTTAGTAGGTTGGTACCAGAAAACTTGTAAAAAGCACCTCAAAGCGTGGACAAGTAAAGCAAAGTAGATACTAAACAAGCATGGAGCATCAAAAATTATAGATACATTTCCAACGTATTAATATGCCTGTTTCGAGTAAGTCACAGTCAAAACAAGCTTCTTTTTGTACCACCATAAGCATGAAACATTCTACTCTTTTCCAACACCAATCGACTTATTTGAAACAACTCACAAAGGTAATAATCAATAAAGACCAGAGAGCTTGTTTCACCTAATTACAAAGAGTAACTACAAAGTTCTAAGTAAAAATAATAAAAAAAACTAAAGCTAAATGCAGTGCTAGCAAAAGAGAACACTCACAGAACAATAAGAGTGAAAACTAGAGTGTTCTAGGCAATGAAGAACGGGTTGTGACTTCTCCAAAAGAAGTGTGTTGGGATCCAACCAACTTATTACAGCAAACTAAACAAAATAAAACTAAAAACAAAAACTAAGACGCTCCAAGAACAACACATAGTGCATGAAGCAATAAAAGTATAGTTTCTTGAAAGAAAACCTGAGATTTTCGTTGATGAAGAAGGGGATGCCCAAGGCATCCCCAAGCTTTGACGCTTGTACCTCTTGAATATTTCTTGGGGTGACACGGGTGGTATCCCCAAGCTTGAGCTTTTATCCATACTTCATATCATCACATCATTCTCTCCCTACACTTGAAAAACTTCCTTCATACAAAACTTCACACAATCCTCATTAGCAATATTAGTGAATTCAATATAATAAGCCTTTGGGTTCAGTTTCAACTCAAGTAAATCATACAATAAAACATAAGATACTGTAGCAACTCCTTTTAAAATCTCAAGTGATCAAGAAGAACTCAAAATTAAATTGATTAAGAGGAAAATGCAAATAATGACAGAAATCTGTCAAAACAAAACAGCAAGTAAATATTTATTTTTTCGAAAATCTTAGGTTGCTCAAATCAAAAAGTGCAAAACTAACGGAAGTTGGTTAAATACCAAGGGCAGGTGCAAAAAACATTTCAGCTCAATCCGACGTTCTGGGATATTTCACGATTTTTTACAACGAAGCACAGAAATCTGTTTCGGGACAGCAACTTCCCCAAATCTTACTTCCCTCTCATTAGAGGCTATTCTTGGCACAAAAACCAAATAAAAAGGATAAGGAGAGTTTATTACAGAGGCAATAACTTCCAAGACACAACAAAAGAAAACTTACTAAAAATAAAAATTGGGTTATCTCCCAAGTGTGCTTTTCTTTAACGTCTTTCAGCTAGGCACAGAAAGCAAGAATCAAGTATTTTCGAATGAGGAAGCATTAACATCAAAATTTGTTTTAATAAGAGAATCAAAAGATAGCTTCTTTCTTTCTCGAGGGAAGTGTTCAATACCTTTATTGAGTGGGAATTGATATTTTAATGGTGCATTCCTTCATATTAATAACGGCACCAATAGTTCTAAGAAAAGGTCTTCCCAAAATAATAGGACAAGAAGCATTGCATTTAACATCCAAAACATAGAAATCAACAGGGACAAAGGTATGGTTAACCATAATAAGAACATCATTAATTCTCCCCATAGGTTTGTTTTTAGCATTATCATCAAGATGGACATCCAAATAACAATCTTCCAATGGTGGTAAATCAAGCATATCATAAAATTTTCTAGGCGTAATAGAGACACTAGCACAGAGATCACATGAAGCTTTGAAATCAAAATCATTCACTTTCATATTAATGATGGGCTCCCAACCATCTTCTAATTTCCTAGGAATATAAGCTTCATGTTTCAATTTTTCTTCTTTAATTTTCATGAGAGCATTTGTAATATGTTTTGTAAAATCCATATTCATAGCACTAGCATTAGGACTTCTAGCAAGCTTTTGCAGGAACATAATTACTTCAGAAATATTTCAACCATCAAGATCAAAATCGAAATTATCATTCAAGGTAGTAGAACTTTTGTCTCCCATATTTCGAAATTTTTCAGCATTTTTATTGGACAAAGTTCCAGTGGGTTTAGGCAATGTTGCAAAAGGAGTGGGGACTTTGTCTACACCAATTATTTTACAATTAATAGTAGGAGGTCTGCTAGCATTTGAAAATTCAGCATCACTAGTTGTGGTAATGGTACAAACTTTAGTCATATTATTATTTCTAGCAATTTCATCTTCTCTTTCCCATCTAGCATGCAATTCAGCTAACATGCTAACATTTTCATCAATTCTAACTTGAATGGCATTAGTAGCAGCAAAGGGATTATCCATAGGTTTAGGTTTAGCATCCATTTTATTAACCAAAGAAGATTGTGCTTTAGACAAAGATGAAATTTTATTTTCAGCATTCGAAATTTTGGCTTGCAAACCAGGAATTTCTCTATTTAAATTCTCAAGTTGACAACTAATATTTTTCAAAATGGCAGATTGTTCCTCCATGGTATTAGTGAATAATTTATTCTGCTCATGTTGCATTTGCATGAAGTTTTTAGTGGATCTTTAAATTTCCAAAATCTTTTCTTCACTAGGTATTCCAGATTTACCATGATAACTATTTCTATTATTAGGAGGATATGGCCTATAATTATTATTACCAAAATTATTCCTATAAGCATTGTTTCTAAAATTATTACTTTTAATGAAGTTCACATTAACTTGCTCTTCTTGAGCCACCAAGGAGGCTAAAGGAACATTATTTGGATCAATATGAGTTCTTCCATTAACAAGCATATCCATAATAGTATCAATCTTATCACTCATGCAGGAGGTTTCTTCAACATAATTTACCTTCTTACCTTGTGGAGCTCTCTTAGTGTGCCATTCAGAATAATTAATCATCATATCATCTAGGAGTTTTATTGCAGCACCCAAAGTGATGGACGTAAAGGTACCTCCAGCAGCCGAATCCAACAAATTTCTTGAAGAAAAATTCAATCCTGCATAAAAGGTTTGGATAATCATCCAAGTCGTCAGTCCATGAGTGGGGCAATTCTTCACTAAAGATTTCATTCTTTCCCAAGATTGAGCAACATGTTCATTATCAAATTGTTTAAATTTCATTATGTCACTTATCATGGATATAATCTTAGCAGGAGGATAATATTTTCCAATGAAAGCATCTTTGCATTTAATCCAAGAATCAATACTATTTTTAGGCAAAGATAGCAACCAATCTTTAGCTCTTCCTCTTAAAGAGAAAGGAAACAATTTAAGCTTAATAATATCTCCATCTACATCCTTATATTTTTGCATCACACAAAGTTCAACAAAATTATTAAGGTGAGCAGCAACATCATCAGTACTAACACCAGAAAATTGCTCTTTCATAACAAGATTCAACAAAGAAGATTTAATTTCGTAGAAAGTAGCTTCAGGAATAGGTGGAGCAATATGTGTGAAAATGAAATCATTGTTGTGTGTGCTTGTGAAGTCACACAACTTAGTGTTTTTAGGAGTAGTCATTTTTTCAAGATTAAAACAAGCCAGTAAAAATAGCAACTAAAGTAGGAACTATTTTTTGTGTGTTTTTGATAAAAAGAAGCAAACCAGACAAGGCAAAAGAAACAAAGCGAAACAAAAACAAAGTAAAGAGATTGGTAGTGAGAGACTCCCCTTGCAGAAATCTTCTTTCTCCCCGGCAACGGTGCTAGAAAAAGGCTTGATGTGCTCAGTTGATACAGAACCTGTTGGGAACCCCAAGAGGAAGGTATGATGAGCACATCAACAAGTTTCCCTCAGTTATAGAACCAAGGTTATCAAACAAGTAGGATAAAGAAACCACTTTTGAAGGTGTTTCTAGCAACGTGGAACCTACACAACACAACCAAAATACTTTGCCCCAACTTATCAATGAGGATGTCAAGCTCACTGGTTTTGCTGAAAAAAGGATTAAACGTATAGTGTGGAAGAAAGTAATTGTTTGTGGTAATTGCAGAAAGTAAACAGTAAACAGTAGATAGAATATCAATGGGAAGGAATGTACTGAGGTCCATAGTTCACTAGAGGTGTTTTCTCCATAAGATAAACAACATGCTGGGTGAACAAATTATAGCGGGGCAATTGACAAATAAAGAATGCATAACAATGCATGTATATGACATATTGATCACTATGAGATTCACTTGGGTATTACAACATGATACATAGACCGTAATCCAGCTATATCTATGACTAATAATCCACCTCGGGGATATCATTCGAACAACCCTCAGGTATTAAGTTTGTCACATCCCAAAATTTTCCAAATTTTGAAATGTGAAAAATAAATAAACAAAATAAACAATTGTTGAAAATTTATGGCGAAAAGAAACTTTTTGCTTGTAATTGGAAACATTAAAACCTTTTAAACTATTACAAAGTTTTCCCCCAAATAAAGGTACTCCTTAAAATAAAAATAGCATTTAACAAAAAACCCTAAGATCAAGCATCAAGTTTATCCATATATCTCCTCTACTTCAAAATTTTAATTTGCAAGGTTCCCCTTCAAAATCTTTTTCACAAACTTCCTGTATTTGAAAATCTATTTTTAATCTTAAGGAAGTTATCAACCAAAAACCATCTATATATCTCAACTACTTCTTTTCCATTTTTCAAACAACCTTTGTTTTGTTTTAAACTAAAAATAAAAGCAAAGAGTCTCGTTTTAAAATAAGCACCATAGCTTATGTGAGCTATTTTAAGATCTTATAAAATTATCCTCTCATATTTTCAAACTTTAATTCATGGTTATCCATGTAAAGTGGAACTAAATCGAATCAAGTTCAAATAAGGAAAGAATCCAAATCATTCCAAATATATTGCCCTGCAACTAGGCCAATATCGCACACATGCAATCGTATAATAATTAACTAATTAATAATTGAGAAAATTAAATATTTTCAAATGCATCAAATTTATGTCCTAAAATATTGTCCATAAATTTACAAACCCACAGAAATTTGAATCAATAAATTCGGAGCTCTAAATCAAAAGTTATAAAAGAACTAAAAAATATGAAAAAAATAAAACGAAAGAAAAAATGGCCGGCCAGGCCGGCCAAATTGGGCCGGCCCAACCAGGCCAACCGGCCGCCAGGGGTAAGTGAACCTATACGTGAATGAGGAACGAGTGTGCACCTATTTGTATCTAATGCACTTAAATAACCTTTAATTGCCCTCGTAAATTGCACTAAATATCCCCTAATTCCTCTCCCTCTTTAATCTCCTTTAATCCAGCCCCCACCCCCCTCCTATATAAACCCCATTACTGGAAAGTTTAAAGTTTTCAACTCATCATACCTCTATTTTCGTCCAAAATTCTTCCCAATCTTCTCCACCAAAATAGACCTTCAAGACGATCTCGGATCGCGGCGGCTTGAAGACGGAAGTTGTTCCCCTCGTCAAGACGGTTCCATTCCCGCTGGTTTCATCTCGTTTCGTTCATCGAGCAGAGAGAAAAACACGGTCAAAGATTCAGATCTTAGAAGGTATAATCCATTTTACGCCCACCTCGTTGCTCCAAACACAATTTCCTTTAAACAGTAGATAAATCTAGTTGTTATATACAACTTTCATGTAGAAAGCTTTTCCATCCGAGCAAATTTATCTGTAGTCAAATCTGACATCATCATGACATCAGCGTAGTCAACAGTCAACTCAGTCAGATTAGTCAAAGTCAATTTCAATCAATTCCCGAGTTTGACTTTTCTAGATTTTAGTACGAACTCGTATAATTCATAGAAAAAGATTTAGAAGTCCAAAAATTATAAATTTGGTATCCCTGAAAAGCTGAGATTCTGTAGAATCCATTTATACAATAATATTACTTATTCTCTGTACAAAAATTTGATTTATAAATTAAATGGTTTAATTGGTCATTTTCACCATAAAAATTATATCTTTAGTTCTGTATATCCAAATTTAGCAAATAATATGTCTATGGATTCACAAAGACGAGTAGAACACAGTGGAGCCATAATTCGGTATTTTTTAGTCTGTTAAAATCACGTTTTATACAGAACCGTTTGTGGAGTATTTTGAGTATAAAAATTGTTGTGTAAATTATTTTTAAGTGAATCCTTTTGCAAATGGTAGTAAATTGAACCCTCTGTACAGTAAAACCAAAATATAATTTTATGCTAGTATAAATAAGACCGTGGCAATTATTTAGTAAGAATGGCCTTTCCAACTGTTAGAAAATATTGCTAATTGCTACAATTGCACAAATGGTTGCATTTGTAATATTGAAAATATAAAATGTCAATAAATCACTTAGTAATGTTCAGAACCTTGTTATAAAAATTTGTACAATAAAAATTGTCATCTTGCATGTTTGCATACTTTGCATGATTTTTGTGTTTCCATAAGTGTTGATCTTGTGTATGTTTTGTCTTGGTTGTTTTGCTTGATAGATTGTGTTGATTGTCAAGTGTGTTATTGTGAAGAGTGTACCAACACCACCAACTACTAAGGCAAGTGACACTATCATCCAAGTCCTACTATTTTCATTACACTTAGTGGATTTTTGTAACATGCATGGAAAGGTTTACTATATTTTATGCTATGCTAAATCCTAATAGGATACCCTTATATATTCCTTAGTGGAAACATTGTAGTTGTAGTATGCTTAGCCCTGCTATATATTGGGATGGGATACATGTTATGAATATATGAAGTATTAAAAAGATATATGTTTTATATAATAAAAAAAGTACTTAATGAACCACCTGGGTGGACAAGGATACTCAAGTTTTGGACAAGGTGGCAACAAAAGGAACCATGTTTATATGGCCAATCTCTTTTTGTTGTGCACTAGAAGAAAACCACCCAGGGACTTAGAGATTGAACATGTTTCTCGTACAGTGGCTTCCGTGTACAGCCACATGCTAAATGGGCTCTGGCTTAGTCAACTACATAGTGGAAGACCCATGCATTGGCATCTTCAGGTTTACTAGAATTGTGTAAGGGAACTTGAAACCCTACATTGGTGCCTGGATGACAAGCTAGCATTGTGTATTGGGAGGACTCCTATGGAAAGACTTTGTCACATTCTCAATCTGCCAGTACTCCATCTTGGTGAGTACTTATCTAGCGGCCACTGGTGGCATCAAGATGAGATTGTGTCATGTGGGTAAAGTGTACAACTTCTGCAGAAGATCAAAATTCTAAGTACTTAGCCGTGTCCCCGGTTATGGACAATACTGAGCAACTAAGGCCTGAAGCTATGGAAGATCTCGACATTCCAATTTCTCAAAGTAAAACTTGATGGTGACAACAAGGGATTTTGAAGCACTTGGAGTTTTCCAAGGAGTTCAGAAAGATTTTTCAAAAGAGCAAAACTATTTTGAAAAGATAGGACAAAACTATATTGCTTTCTGCAAATGAGCCTAAACCCGACTTAGCCAAATATGCATGTAATGATAGGATCCACTTATTTCTACATAGTAGTGAAACTTGCCAATACAATTCAAATGTATTGACTCTTGTGGCTGTAACTTATTATGTTGCAGGTTTGTTTGATGTTAGTGAAGTGTGTTAAATAGGATTACAACTCTACAACCAACATGACTGCCTGTGGAACTTTGAAGATGAAGGACTCCATGCTATATAGTTATTTCTGCTGCATTGTAATGAGATAGCCAAATGAGCTATGTAAGATGTAATGTATTATTTTATTCCTGGTTATAAAGTTGTATTATGACCTTTGTTTCTTGATATTACATCTTAAACTGTGGATGCTAGCTATTGATCCAGGGACTAGCATTGTAAACACAGGGATCTCTACCTTATCAGGTTGGGACCTCTACAAAGTTGCAAGCAATAGATAATTGCATTAAGCAAAGTGTGTAAAGTAAACAATACAATTGCCCTTGGGCAAAGGATTGTTGTTTTCTCCCTAGTAGCAACAACACATCTATAATCTTAGAGGTTTCTGTCACTCCCCCAGATTACTAGAGGCATGAACCTACTATCGAGCATCAATACTCCCTCTTGGAGTCACAAGCAAATACTTGGCCAGAGTAACTACTAGCAATGGATAGCATAAAAGATCACAAATAACATAGACATGATAGAACAATAATCAATCTGACATAGTACTCAATATCCATCGGAGCCCCGCAAACACAACATGTAGTATTACAATAAGATGATCTTAATCATGATAAGTAGCTCACAAGATCTAAACATGGTAGCAAAAATAGGAGAAACAACCATATAGCTACTGCTATGGACCCATAGTCCAAGGATGAACTACTCACACATCACTCTGGAGGCAGGCATGGTGATGAAGAAGGCCTCCGAGATGATCTCCCCTCTCCGGTAGGGTGCTAGGAAGAGCTTCTGATCCCTCCCAAACTAGGGACGATGGTGGTGGAGGATACGGACTTTTTCATGGAATTATCATCGGGTACTTAGGGTTTTTGCCTTGGGGTATTTATATAGGCGAAAGGGCAAGGCCGGTGGATGCCCGAGGGGCCAACACCATAGGGAGGCGCGGCCAGGGGTGCCCCCTCTGGTGTGGCTGCCTCGTGGCGCCTCTTCGTATATCCTTCGAACTCCGTGACGTGTTGGAAAAAATAGGAACTTTGTCTTTTGTTTCATTCAATTCCTAGAATATTTCTTTTACTAGTTTTTCTGAAACCAAAAATAGAAGAAAACAGGCAACTGGCACTGTGGCATCTTATTAATAGGTTAGTTCTATAAAATGCATAAAAATGCCACAAAGTGTGGACAAAACATAATATAAATGGTGCAAAAGCATGGAGCATCAAAAATTATAGATAAGTTTGCAACGTATCAGTGCTCTCCTCAAACAAAAAATATTGTTCCTTCCATTATCCATTCATGAGGGTGCACAAAATATTGATAACCATATGTCTCCTATTGTGCCAATTACTGATGTGCAGCAGGTGGAGGAAATTGCAGAAGAAAATTTGAGTCAAAATGATGCTCAAATGAGCTCTGAAATTGAGTTCACAAACCCGCCACAAGATGACGAAACAGGCACTAAACCTGGAGAAAATTTGGCTAAACATTCCCTTGCTCCAACTGATCCCGAGGCATGGTCTTCCGAGGTGGACTCTCCCGCCTCGCCGCTGTCCCGCGCTGGCGCCTCGTCGCCTAAGGCAGGATGTGGTGGCCACGCGCCTGGCGCAAATCACACGGTGCCACCTGGCACTGGGGAGGACACGGTGACCCCGTCTGGGTCACTGGCACGCACGTCGTCGTCATCGCCTGCGTCTCCATCCTTGTTGTCGCCCACGCGCTCACGAGCCGCCGTGTCAACTAACTCATTGTCGGCTGCAGCGGATTCCTCTGGTGAATCTTCTGCGGCTGGCGTTGGTGGGGGAAAATCTGCTAGTGACCCTGTTATTACAACGCCACAAATATCGCCGTCACCTCCACCACCCCTAGAAGCACGCACACGTCTTGAAAAAGGTATACACAATCCTATAAAGTATACTGACGATATAGTTCGATATGGTATGTTGTCTTCCTTAGGAGAACCATATACTTTGACAGAAGCTCTTGGTGATCCAAATTGGCGTCAAGCTATGGAGGAACAGTACAATGCACTGATTGAGAAAAAACATGGCATCTTGTACCTCCTAGCAGCAAAAAAATCTGATTGACTGTAAATGGGTTTATCGAATAAAGAAAAACGCAGATGGTTCCATAGATAGATACAAAGAACGGTTAGTTGCAAAAGGTTTTAAACAAAGGTATGGCATTGATTATGAGGACACTTTTAATCCTGTGGTTAAAATTTCTACTATCAAAATTGTTTTGTCTATCTCCGTCTCTCGTGGATGGAGCTTACGACAGCTAGATGTCAAGAACGTGTTTCTTCATGGTGTTCTGGAAGAGGAAGTCCATATGAAACAACCTCCAGGTTTTGAAAATCCTTCCGCTCCACATCACATCTGCAAACTTGATAAGGCTCTCTATGGACTTAATCAAGCACCCCGAGCATGGTATTCCAGGCTGAGTGCTAAGCTTTGTGATCTTGGTTTTACACCCTTAAAGGCTGATACTTCACTATTTCTCTATAAATGCTCAGGTGTCATCATATACATGCTTATTTATGTTGATGATATTATAGTGACAAGCTCCTCTGATCATGCAATTACTGTTCTGCTTCGAGAGCTTAATGAGAACTTTGCCATTAAAGATTTAGGTGACTTACACTTCTTCGTTGGTATTGAAGTCAAGAAAGTATAAGATGGTTTGGTCTTGACACAGGAGAAATATGCCTCTGAATTGCTTGCCAAGGTGGGCATGTGTGAGTGTAAGTCTGCCCCTACACCTCTGTCTTCCATAGAACAGTTGTGTCTTACTGATGGCACACCATTGGGTCCTGAAGATAGCTCTCAATATCGAAGCATTGTTGGAGGCCTGCAATATTTGATTATGACACGACCAGATTTATCCTTTGCTGTAAACAAGGTTTGTTAGTTTCTTCATGCTCCTACTAAAGAACATTGGACAGCTATTAAATGCATACTCAGATATATACATGACACACTTGAACTTGCGGTCCTGGGCCTCGAACTTTGTCTCCATTTCCTTGATCATCTCATCCTGCTGTGCAAAAAGCTTGTCCTTCTCGCGAAGCTGCACCTGAAGCTCGTCATTTCCGAGCATGACGTTCGTCCTGTCCGTGTCTACGTGCCTGAGAAGAGTCTCTAAGTCCTGGAGGTAGAGACGTATCGGCTCTGCCGTGTCCCTCGAGTCGTCCTCAAAGTCGATGGACTCTCCATCAACATCACGCCTTCCGAAGATGTGAAAGTGGGTGCCCCTAACCTGTCGGGAGTGACGGCCTAACAGTCGACCTATCAGGTCCTGCATGACTACCTCCATGCCTCTCTCCCTATCGTCGTGCATCAGCTTGAAGACAATGGCCTCCGTAGTAGGCTCAGTCTGGCGTCCGGGCTGGTTCACCTTGAAGCCCCAGAGGTCCTTCCTCTCGAACTTGGTGAGTGGGTACACCGTGATGGTGGGAAGAGGGAGTTCGAGCAAAGTGGTAAGCTCAATGATACGGGGACCAAAACGGGTAACCTGGAACTCCTCAACGGTGCTGATGGTAATAGGCATCTATTTATAAGAATGAAAAAGTTAGAACAACACAATTTAAGACAAATGAAGACAACATCACATACACATCCTTGGAATCACAAAATCACACAAGTCATGCATACATGAAACCATTACATCAATCAAGGTCCATACTTATTTAAGGTATCATTTTTGGAAAATAAGGTGATAAGTGGTGGTCCAACTAACGAAGTGCCCTTACAATCCTATCTCATTGGATCTATTAGCAAACACAATGTTCCTAGAGGCAATCCACCAATCTTGTTCTCTTGATTCCATCACTAAGTCTATAACATCTCCCCTTAACTCTTGGTTGGTGGCTTCCAACTCTTGGGTAAGTTCCTTCTCTTTCTCTAAGTCTTTTTGGAGGTTGAGCATTCTGCACTTGACTCTAGCACTTAGTTCTTTGATAGTCCTCCAAGCTGCATCTCTGGCTGACTCAAAGAATGTGGTGTGCATTGTAGTGTTGGTGTACATGCAGAATCCCCTTTCTTTGTGGTTGTCTTCCTTGTTTTTGTACAAGTGAAGTTGCACCCACCAATACTCCACTCCTTCATCCACCATTGGAAAGCCCTTGTACACAGCTGCACCATGTGCTTCCATTGCCACCATGAGGTCCTTGAGAATATTGGGAAACTCAGATTCACACTCCAAGGTCATGGTCATGAGTGGTCCTTTCTTCACGGCTTCGTTGATGGAGTTCATCTACAAATGGAGTTGAGAATGAAAAGATTAGAAAAGTTTTACGAGAAGAATAGACAAGTGTAGAAGTAGTTGAAAACTTTTCCTTAGTGGTTTTCCAATCCTAGGGTCATAATCCTACAGGCAACACAGTGCTCTGATACCATCTGTTAGACCCCTCCTTTATAAAGGAAAGGATCCCTGTGATTGCAATGCTAGTCCCTGGATCAATGCTAGCATCCACAGTTTAAGATGAAATACACAGATACAAAGGTCGTTTATTACATTCATTCCAGAGATAAAACATAGTCTTTTACAACTCAGGGCCATAGGCCTAATACAAGAGTTTAAGGAATAAGTAAATAAACATAAGTCTTCATCTTCATGTGCCACAGGCAAGCATGTTGAGTGTAGACTCATGACTCCTATTCATCATCGGAGTAACCTGCAACATCACAAGTTACAGCCACAGAGGGTCAATACTTTGGAATAGTATTGGCAAGTGATACCTTAGTATATTTTAAGTGGACTATATTACTATATGCATTTTGGCTAAGTGTAGCTTGGCTTGCTTTGCTTGAAAATAAGTTTTACCTATTAGTTGAAATCACTAAGTTTTTCTTTGTCAAAACATTCCCAAGAAACCACCAATAGACATTGGGGTCCTTCACCCTTGTTCACCCACCAATTTTTACTTAGAAGTTGGAGTGATGAGATTCTTGTAGCTTCCATGTCTTGATGCTCAAATTTTCCATTGCCTTGGACTAGGCTAAGTACTTAGGTTTTCCATCTGCAGAGGTTGTGCACTTTCCCCACCAGACTTGGTTTCCCAAGATAGGACCTTTCAGAAGCCTTTCCTTAGTCAAATGGACGCGCTCCAACCTATCATCCCAACTACCACCAACTGTAAAAATGACTAAGTTCTAGCAACCTATATGATCAAGGCAGAGCCCATATTGCCAAGTGGTTGCACTGTAAGCTTTCTCAACACTTGGCCTCCAAATCCCTTTGTGCCTGGGTGGCATACCACAAGTGACATACACAACCCAAGTCCATGGCCTTGTGTAACCACTCAACATAACCCAATCCTTCCATTCCACCCAGGAGGTTCATTTGACTTAGTTGTTTTATTAGAAAAGCATAAGTCTCATGACTTAGAAATATTTTCATCATAGTGTGTATAGATTTCCACCAACCCTTGTTTGCTAAATAGCTAGGCTAAGCATGGTAAGATAACTTAACTTAGGAAAATTCCTTAGCAATTCTACAATTCTACACTGCTTAGGATTTCCCAACTTAGCATTAGGCAAAATAGCATGCAATACTTAGCAAAATATCTAATACTAGTACAAAACATAGGATAGAAATATTCATGAAAATATCACTTGCCTTGGTAGTGGGGAGAGTAGCACTCTTCACAATCACAATCACTAGCAAAATCTACACAAAATTATAGCATACAATTACACACAATTATATTCAATCAAAAATAATATGAATGCATGCATGCAAGAATTTACTAAGTGGTGATTTTTGAAAACACTACCAAGCATGCACATGTTTACAGAAACTTAACAAGTCACAAGTTTGCCAACTAAACTTATTTGGCACCAATACAATTTACCAAAATAAATCTATACTTAAAATAGCCCTAAACATGTTCTATAAATAAAGTCATTTTAACTGTTACTATTTGTTAAACAAATTGGATATTCAGAAAGGTCTTGTTTCACTGAATCCAACGGTATAAAGTTTGTAAAATTCTAACGTGGCATTCAAAAGTTATAGCAGTTTAAAGTTTGGATCTAAATCTGATTCAAATTTCTGTTTTTGAATTAACCCTAACCACGTGTCGCAGCGTCACTGGCGCGTACCGGTTTGCACCGGATCGAGCTCTGCAGCCGTTGGATCTAACTAACGTTGCGCGGCTCAGATTTGTCCATACCTCTTAGTTAAATGAACTGTTTCTACGCGTAGGATTCAGATCTGACGGCTATAATCTATTAACCAAAAACGGGCGGCGCTGGCGGTGTTGACCGGCGGCGGCGCGTCTGACTACGGTGGCGCCGGCGCTCTAGATCGTCCGGGGAAACAAGAAGGTGCTTACCAGAACCGCGGTGGTGTGCTGAAGCTCGAGGTGGCTCTGGTTGGTCGAGGGGCGCGCAGATACGGTGATAATTGCTTGTCGGAGTAGAGGCAGACGTCGGCACGGTCGGTCGTCGTCGTTGCCGAGGTTGTCGATCACTAGGAGGCAAACAGAGGGTGTGGTCAGGTGT